>JAQSVV010000099.1:2837500-2862461 GCA_036375495.1 Agrotis segetum
TCTATGATTATAATTACATTTATTTTACTCAAATCGTTACTTTACATTTTTATGTCTTACCCCATACTATTCCAATTTTTATTGCTCTGCTGCGGTCACCACGTGTGATCACTTTTATCTATATACTTATTATATAATAAAGTATCACTTTAGGTACGGGTTCGACACAACTTGACGGTTCCACCAGAGTTGGCTCACGATTCAGCTTAATTGCAACCACTTTCTCATGAAAGTGGCCCCAGTTAACATTCTTCATTGAGCCAACCCTTGCGGTCCGCTCAATGCAACTGCTATCTGGTTGTGTCGGACTTTTACGCGCAGTGTAGCAGGAAGTGGGTGCGTTAACAACCTTAGCAATACGCTATTGCCGCTCTGGCAAATGCGTCCCACTTTCTGCGTACTGGGCAATCGGTGCTGAAAGCGTTGTGCCCAGCAGCCCCCAGTTTGGCTCTGGTGCAGTTCACACATACGGCCACTGCGCCATCCCGCCTCTCCGGGCAATCTGCCCGGAGATGCGAACCGCCACAGTGGCTGCAGAGGTCTGCCGGCTCCGAGCACAGGCGTTTCCCATGCCCGAAAGCCAGGCAGCGCGTGCACTGCACCAGAGGCGTCTGGTCTTCGACGCGCACTCGCTGCAGGTCTATGCGGAGTTTACCCTCCTGGAGCGCGCGTCCCCAGATCGTTGGGGACACACTGAGAACAACGCTATTCACATGCGGGTTTCTAGCTTTCTTCCGATATCTGATCGCCACCCTGTGGTCCTCGTCCTCGAGGCCGCGAAACACCTCCCGGTTCTGATTCCTAAGGGCCCTCAGCAACTCTTCGTCGCTGTGTACCGCAAGCACGTCCTTAAGAATCAGAAGCGGGTCCCTGTTCTTCACGTCCTCGACGACGAGGTTCTCTCCGGCCTGCCGCAAACGGTCTTTTATTTTCCTCCTCTCTTCCTCGGTCGCACACCCCATAATAATTTTTCTGTCCTTTGCCTTTCGGACACGCTCTATCCGCACCCAGCCTTCCTTCGCATCCACCGCCGCCCTGACCCTTTCAAGTACCTGGTCCCCCGTGTCCATCTCCACTGTGGAGGAGACAACCACGGAGTGCAGCGTCTTTCGCTCCAGGGCCTGAGTCCCGGTTTGGCGACTATTTGTTGACGCAACACTCGCGTATGTTTCCCCCTCCACACTTTCCCTGCTGGCCAGACTGTCTCGGAGTCTATCCATCTTCTCGGAGTGGTCTTTCAACTCCGAGATGTGCTCCTTTAGTGTATTAAGGAGCTCAGCCTGGCCAGCAAGAATCTCACTGGGGACGGGCAGGGGAACATGGTCAGCGGTGGACGCGGCGGGAGTCGGCTCTGGTACGGTCACGGCTGTGGTGGCGGTGGCGGCCCGCTCAAGCTCCGCTTCTTTGACCAGCTCGAAGAGCCGGTCTAGGGCCTCCAGCACTGCATTTTTAATATTCGTCTTGAGGTTGCGAGAGCTGCCCAGGCTCTCCTTCGCTTTCTCTAGGCACGCTCTCGCCTCCTCAAGACGGTTGCAGCGCTCTGCCACAGTCCCCTCGAGCCGATTCGGGCCGAGTCCGGTGGCGGCCTCAGGACGCGGGCGCCCTTTTGGCGTTTCGAAGACATCGACGGGGTCAGGAGGGCTGGCGTCCTCAAAGGAGATCCGCCTCATCACATGCTCAGGTATCAGCATGGGAAGCAGCAATTCCCCCAAGGACCCACCCGTCGACTGCTCTTCGTACAGGCCGTCATGTGAGTCGGGGGTGCCCATCGGGGTGGAAGCAGACGGATCCTTGTAAAGGGAGGGTCGCGTCTGTCTCTTCACTGCTGAGAAGGAGAGGATCATGGATCACTGGCCTTCTGGGTCCCTATAAGTGAGGGACGCAGGAATCACAAAATATGTAATCAATTTAAAATGTTTAAAACACGGTCAATTTATAATTATTTATATACGTCGGTTTAAAAAGTCAAAAGAAATAAAAATTTGTCAAATCTGTGTCCCTGTAAAGGGGGAACACGATAAATAATTCAGGTAAAAAGTCACAAAAAATTACAATTATAATAAAAATTTCTATTTAAAATTATTAAAAACAATGTTTTTTGGTCTTGTAATCAACCCTGATCACCCTAAACCAATTTTTTGTTGTATAGAAATAGAACAGAAACAATTTAGAAAAGAAAATTTTTTTTTGCCAAAATAAGATTTCCCTCCTACCTATAGGCCAATAAATTTTTTGCGAGCTAGCCGGTCGTGCGAGGTATCGATAGATCGGGCTCAGCGCGGGCTAGTCGAATATGAAATAAAATTTTTTATAACAAGAGACAAAATTTTGAGTTATGGCCGAAAAACCAGTTTTTTAAGTGAAATTTAGTGTTTTTCACCCCCACTCCGGAACCAGGGCCACGGAAAGCGGTTCTGGTCACTGGAATAATTGAGGGCGGTGGCTGAGACTATTTTAAATTTGAAACGGTGAATTTAGATTAAAAACTGGCGAAGTTATCGAATTAAATGTGTTGGAATTTTGAAGAAAATCGAAAAAATGCGGAATAAGGGTTAGGGTTGAAATTTAGGGGTTGCGATTTGTGTCAAATGATAGGCGTCCGCCTTTTTAGGTCTATTGAGCTGAAAACAGCTTCAAAATCGCACTTATAGTTACAAAGTTATCGATACTTTTCTAAAAATCCTTGTCCGGTATATCAATTTCTGGACTCTGTCGAAATTTTGAAAAAATGAAGGGAAATTTTTTGCGAGCTAGCCGGTCGTGCGAGGTATCGATAGATCGGGCTCAGCGCGGGCTACTCGAATATGAAATAAAATTTTTTATAACAAGAGCAAAAATTTTGAGTTAAGGCCTAAAAACCAGTTTTTTAAGTGAAAATTAGAGTTTTTCACCCCCACTCCGGAACCAGGGCCACGGAAAGCGGTTCTGGTCACTGGAATAATTGAGGGCGGTGGCTGAGACTATTTTAAATTTTAAACGGTGAATTTAGATTAAAAACTGGCGAAGTTATAGAATTAAATGTGCTAAAATTTTGAAAAAAATGGCCAAAATGCAGAATACGGGTAAGGGTTGAAATTTAGGGGTTGCGATTTGTGTCAAATGATAGGCGTCCGCCTTTTTAGGTCTATTGAGCTGAAAACAGCTTCAAAATCGCACTTATAGTTACAAAGTTATCGATACTTTTCTAAAAATCCTTGTCCGGTATATCAATTTCTGGACTCTGTCGAAATTTTGAAAAAATGAAGGGAAATTTTTTGCGAGCTAGCCGGTCGTGCGAGGTATCGATAGATCGGGCTCAGCGCGGGCTACTCGAATATGAAATAAAATTTTTTATAACAAGAGCAAAAATTTTGAGTTAAGGCCTAAAAACCAGTTTTTTAAGTGAAAATTAGAGTTTTTCACCCCCACTCCGGAACCAGGGCCACGGAAAGCGGTTCTGGTCACTGGAATAATTGAGGGCGGTGGCTGAGACTATTTTAAATTTTAAACGGTGAATTTAGATTAAAAACTGGCGAAGTTATAGAATTAAATGTGCTAAAATTTTGAAAAAAATGGCCAAAATGCAGAATACGGGTAAGGGTTGAAATTTAGGGGTTGCGATTTGTGTCAAATGATAGGCGTCCGCCTTTTTAGGTCTATTGAGCTGAAAACAGCTTCAAAATCGCACTTATAGTTACAAAGTTATCGATACTTTTCTAAAAATCCTTGTCCGGTATATCAATTTCTGGACTCTGTCGAAATTTTGAAAAAATGAAGGGAAATTTTTTGCGAGCTAGCCGGTCGTGCGAGGTATCGATAGATCGGGCTCAGCGCGGGCTACTCGAATATGAAATAAAATTTTTTATAACAAGAGCAAAAATTTTGAGTTAAGGCCTAAAAACCAGTTTTTTAAGTGAAAATTAGAGTTTTTCACCCCCACTCCGGAACCAGGGCCACGGAAAGCGGTTCTGGTCACTGGAATAATTGAGGGCGGTGGCTGAGACTATTTTAAATTTTAAACGGTGAATTTAGATTAAAAACTGGCGAAGTCATAGAATTAAATGTGCTAAAATTTTGAAAAAAATGGCCAAAATGCAGAATACGGGTAAGGGTTGAAATTTAGGGGTTGCGATTTGTGTCAAATGATAGGCGTCCGCCTTTTTAGGTCTATTGAGCTGAAAACAGCTTCAAAATCGCACTTATAGTTACAAAGTTATCGATGGTTAGGTTAGGTTAGGTTAGGTTAGGTTAGGTTAGGTTAGGTTAGGTTCGCAAGGGGAAGGGCAAGGGCAAGAAGTCGGCGACGGTCGTCCCTGGCCAGGCCACTGTCGCTCCCACCGCTCCCAGCCGGCCCCAGACGACCGGCAAGGGGAAGGCGAAGAGGGGAAAGGGGACGCTATCCCCTCCAAAAACTGCGGCGGTCGTGGTGACGCTCACCACGGAGGCTGCGGGGCGAGGGGAGACATACATGTCCCTTTTGGTGCGGGCGCGTGCCAATGCCGATCCCGCCCAACTGGGGATCGGCAATGTCACTTGCCGTCGGACCCAGGCTGGGGCTCGAATTTTCGAGTTCCCGGGGGCGGAGGGGAGTGCCCATGCTGACCTCTTCGCAGCCAAGCTGCAAGAGGTCATTGCGGACTCGGCGAAGGTGGCTCGGCCGGTCAAGTTGGCGGCCATTGAGGTGACGGGCCTCGACGACTCCGTCACTAAGGAGGAGGTGGTGGCTGCGGTCGCAGCGGTGGGGGACTGTGGCGTCGCGGCAGTCCAGGGCCGGGACATTAGACCCGGCCGCGGTGGCATGGGCGCCATGCGCCTCGAGTGCCCAATCGCCGCTGCCAAAGCCGTCCTTGCTAAGGGACGGCTACAGGTTGGGTTCAGCTCGGGTGCAGTACGGGCACTCGAGGAGCAGGCGCTGCGGTGCTTCCGGTGCTTCGGCATCGGCCACACCCGGCCCCTGTGTCCGTCCACGGCAGACAGGACGGACACATGCTACCGCTGCGGCAAGGAGGGGCACAAAGCTGCCTCCTGCAAGGTCGCCACGCCGCACTGCGCGGTCTGTGCCGCCAGTGGCCGCCCGGCGGCCCACGTAATGAGGGGGAGGAACTGCAATCCTCCCCCTAGGCGGGGCAAAGCGCAGGCACTTTCCGGGCCTGCTGGTACTTCTGGCGCCGTCGTTCCTGCGGCGGCTGCGGAGGGGGGTGCGATGTCCGACTAATGGATAGGGTCGAACATCGCATCCTAGTGGCGCGGTCTTCCACAGACTCCCCTCCCCTCTCGCTCTTAGAGAGGGGACCGGGATACGTGGCCGCCGCGTGGAGAGGGATAGCGGTTCTCGGTCGGAGAAGGCGCCGACCTCTCGGTGGCGACGGGCAGGCGACAGGCGCGGGGGCGCCTTCGCCTGCATTGTTTCCGTCGCCACGTTCGTAAGCATTCCCGGGCCCGTGTGAGGGCCCGGCCCGAGGAGCATTCGTCGGCGGAGGGCTGGAAGTGATGGCTGTGCCAGTGATTTCCCAGCCTTCCGCCACTAGGACGAAGCGGGAATGCCGCTGGGTTGTTTTAGTGGGTATACCGGTCTGTTAGACCGGGGAGTCCCACATAACCCTCCCATCCCCCCGGTGGGAGGGTATGCGTAATGCATTTTTTCCCAGCGCAAACAAAAAAAAAAAAAAAAAAAAAAAAAAAAGGTTAGGTTAGGTTAGGTTAGGTTAGGTTAGGTTAGGTTAGGTTAGGTTGCCTGTCTGGCCTCGGCGGGCGGATCCTTAGTGGCAGAGAGGATCCGCCGCCTTGGATTGAGGGTGGCGCTGCACAAGACGGAGGCAGTATTCTTTCGCGGGCCCCGTCAGCGCCGCCCTCCGCCCGATGCCCACATTGTCGTGGAGGGCGTCCGCATAGGAGTCCAGCCCCAGATGAAGTATCTGGGTCTGGTGCTGGACGAGAGGTGGCGCTTCGGCCCGCATTTCAGCGGGCTGTCGACGCGCCTCCTAAAGGCTGCGGACGCCCTCTCGTGGCTCCTCCCCAACCTCGGGGGGCCGAGGGCAAAGACCCGGCGCCTGTATGCCGGCATCCTACGCAGTATGGCCCTGTACGGGGCCCCCATCTGGGCGGACTCCCTCCACAGGAGGGAGAACGCGACCGCCATCCGCAGGCCCCAAAGGGCCATTGCACAGCGGGTGGCGAGGGCCTACCGCTCGGTAGGCTTCTCGGCGGCGTGCGCTCTGGCGGGCACCCCTCCTTGGGAGTTGGAGGCTTGGGTGCTCGCCAGAGTCTATGAGTGGGCGGCGCGCCGGAAGGCGCTCGGGGAGCGCCCCGCCGCCGAGGAGCGCGAGGCCGTGCGGCGGGAGGCGAAGGACGCCATCGTCCTCCACTGGACGGAGGACCTCGCCGCCGCCGCCTTTGGCCGCCGGACGTTGGACGCGCTCGGTCCGGTTCTGCAGAGCTGGCTCGAGCGGTCCCACGGTTTCCTCTCGTTCCGTCTAGTGCAGGTGTTGTCCGGACATGGCTGTTTCGGAACGCACCTGCACCGGATCGGGAGGGAGGAAACCCCGGTGTGCCACGACTGCGGCGCAGCGGAGGACACGGCACAGCACACCCTCGAGGTGTGCCCAACGTGGTCCGAACTGCGCCGCGGTCTGACCGCGGTGATTGGACAGGACCTCTCGCTCCCAGCCGTGGTGGAAGCCATGCTGGAGAGCGAGGAGGCCTGGACCGCGGTCGCCTCCTTCTGCGAGGATGTGATGTCGCAGAAGGAGGAGGCGGAGCGCGCGCGGGAGGATGATCCTCTCGCGGCGCCGCTCCGCAGGCGGAGAGGTCGGAGGAGGCGCCGACCTCTCGGTGGCGACGGGCAGGCGACAGGCGCGGGGGCGCCTTCGCCTGCATTGCACCCGTCACCACCTTCGTAAGCATTCCCGGGCCCGCGTGAGGGCCCGGCCAGAGGAGCATTCGTCGGCGGAGGGCTGGAAGTGATGGCTGTGCCAGTGATTTCCCAGCCCTCCGCCACTAGGACGAAGCGGGAATGCCGCTGGGTTGTTTTAGTGGGTATACCGGTCCTTTAGACCGGGGAGTCCCACATAACCCTCCCATCCCCCCGGTGGGAGGGTATGCGTAATGCATTTTTTCCCAGCGCAAACAAAAAAAAAAAAAAAAAAAAAAAAAAAAAAAAAAAAAAAGGTTAGGTTAGGTTAGGTTAGGTTAGGTTAGGTTTTTTTTTTTTTTTTTTTTTTTTTTTTTTTTTTTTTTTTTTTTTTTAATACTATTCCCTCCGACGTTGTCAACGTCAGAGCCTATGTTATCTTTGTTACTCTTTCATTCAAGTTCTCTCAATTATTCCTCTCGCACTTTTATTCCGCATACTTTATCTTTCTTTCTTTCAGTCTCTTTCATTCTTTTTCCCGGTGGGATTCCGGGCTGTATTACAGTATCCTAGTCTCTCTATCTATATTTTCTTATTTTAATATTCTTTTAGGGATTCGGGATAACACAGAACACAGGTTTTTATTTTCATTGTGAACCAGTACATCTAGAATATTACAAAAACTTATCTCTAATTACATTTACTTATTTTTCTACTTGTTCTTGCTTATGTCTATTGGGTGTTTTATGTATTTAATATCTATACTTAGGGTTCTAGGGCTTACTACACGCACACATATTGTAGTTTTTTGCCAGCTATTTCTCTTACTTCTATTCTTAATTTACTTTTCATGTACTCTATCTTAATTTATATCTTAACCTATGCTTATTTCTATGTTTCAAATTACAGTATCTTGACAATTGATGTGTATGATGTTCGCTATATTTGAACATAAATATGGTCATCATACATTTTATGTCTTGTTTCTTCTTACGACTGTTTTAATTACGCTTAGGCAATATTTTAAGAATTTGTCTCTCTTTGTTTTATCGAGCATTATGCATTTTATACTTTCTAATGTTATTTTGGCATCTAATATTCGTTCAGCATCGTATCTTTGATATTCGAAAATTGGGCATTCAGTAACTACATGTGGGACGGTTTCTTGAACATTGGGGTCACAGGTGCACGAGGGACTCTCCTTACACTTAAAGCGGTTTAAGTATTCGGAGAATCCCCCGTGGCCGGTCAGCAGTTGGGTGCTCAGCGTTGTCGGCTCGAATTTCCGGATCACAGTATACGCCGACGCCACATCCGGAAAAAAGATCTTAGTGATGCCTGCTACTTCTCCAGATTTGTACCTGGCATCCCATTCGCGAATCGTCTCCTGCCGGAGCTGTCGCTTCGCAAACGAGATGGGGTACAAATCGTAGTCCGGCTTTCTCTTTGTTGATGCAGCAGCGGCCTCTTTGGCGAGCTGGTCTGCCCTCTCATTCCCTTCCAATCCTGCGTGTGCCTTTATCCAGTACAAAGTTACCATTTTGTTCTGTCGAGATAAGTTGAAAATGTTCTCTCGTGTCTCAACGGCTAACGGATGGAGGGAACCGAGGTTGGTGACCGTCTGTAGAGCCGCCATAGAGTCGCTGAAAATTCCGAATGCGGCCGCTTTGTGGTTCCTTATTCGTCTTGTGGCTTCACATATAGCAAATAGTTCCGCCTGGTAGACCGTGCAGTAATTCGGCAAGCAAAGCTTCACGGTCTTGGTCTCTGCATCGTTTTCCCAAAAGGATAACGCTGCACCGACCCTTCCGCCCACCTTGCTGCCGTCGGTGAAGATTTTCACTGCACGGTCCCCGACCTCGTCTAAGTCACTCTGGTCTCTAAGGCACGTAAGCCGGAGCCGCTCAAGTGCAGCGGGATGTGGGGCCTCCAGTGCTGGCTTTTGTCGCTCGATCTCCCTGTCCCCTAGCTCCGGCAGAGGTTCCCCCCTCTTGATCCTATACAGCGAGGCTACCTCGCGCACACGCAGATCAAGTGGAAGTATCCCCGCCAGAACCAATGCTGAGTTCAGGGAGACCGTACGATAAGCCCTGCACATTTTCTGCGCAAAGCCTCTCTGCACTGCCCCGAGTTGCTTCTTCACACCGAGTTTATTAGCCGCCGGTGCCCAGACGCTCGCCGCGTAAAGGATGATGGGTTCGACGGTAGCCGTGTAGATCGTGCGGATCACCTCAGGGTGCAGACCCCAGCTCGCTTTGGCCGCTCTCGCGAGCTGTTTGTACACGACGATAGCTTTTTTACACACGCTTGTTACGTGTGCATTAAAGGTGAGTTTTTCGTCGATTATGACGCCCAACATCTTAATTTGTTTGGCCATGCCAACGTCGATCCCGCCCATACGCAGGTGTGGTGTGTCGAATTTGAGCTTGCGCGTGACTACCATAGCACTGGTCTTGTGTGGCGCGAATTTGAGCTTATTTTCGACACCCCACACCCGCACTAGTTCGAGAGCGGCGTTGGCGCGCCCCTGTACCTCTTGCGCCGTGTGGCCGTCAAATACCATTACGACGTCGTCAGCGAACGCCTGGACATAGTGACCTTCCGCCTGTAGTATATTCAATAGGGGGTTTAGTAGGATATTCCATAAAGTGGGCCCTCCAATCGATCCCTGGACGCATCCCTTGTTTGTGGACTTGGTGTAAGTCTCCCCGCTGTATCTCACCGTCACTTTTCGTTGGTCAAGGTAGCTGTCGATTACCCTCCTGATGTTAATTGGGCAATTCCCCTTCGCCAGCTGGACTCTTATGGCTGGCCACCAAGCGCTGTCGAAGGCGCCCTCTATATCCAATGACACGATGGTTAATATCTTCTTCTCATCCAGTTTTTTGTTGATGTGTTGCATCAGTTTATAGAGGGCGTCTTCGCAGCTCCTTTGGGGCATGAATCCGAATTGGCTTGGGTTTAAACTCGACAGCGTATGGTGTTTGATCCTGGCGACCAACATCTTTTCGTACACCTTGCCAAGTATTGGTAACAATCCTATGGGACGGTAAGATTTGGGAGTTTTGTATGACTCTTTCCCTGGTTTCTTTAGCACTATCACCGTTGCTTCTTTCCAAGCAGATGGGAAGTGGTGGAGTTCGAGGCATTTGTTTAGTACTCCCAGGAAAAGGTCAGGGTCATCTTTTACGGCGTGGCAGCATATATCTGATGTGAAGCCGTCGGCACCTGGGGCTTTTTTAGGGTTGAAAGACTCCAGTGCAGTGAGCAGTTCTGTAATTGTGAACGGTGGATCGGGCTGTTCGTTGGTCGACTGTTGGTTCACAATTGATGCTCGTTTTCGCGTGTCTCGGTGCACCTGGTTGTCGTCCGCCTCCAGATCTTCAGGATAAAACGTTTCAGCCAACAGTTTCACGGAGCCCTTTGCGTCCAGGGTGATACCATTTGATTCCAATGGTATATCCTCTTCCCTCTTGGTAGTTCTCCCTATCACCCGATAGATCCCTTCCCAAAGGCTCTCCTTATCCTGTTTGCCGCAGAATTCTTTCCAACTCACGATCTGGGCCTCCCTAGCCTTTTGCTCGTACTCCTTTTTGGCTTCAAGGTAGGCGTTTACCACTCCCTGTCTTCGTATTGGTGCGGCGTTTCTGATTCGGCGTTTCTTGGTGGTGACTTCTTGCTTCATCCTAGCGAGCTCCTCTGACCACCACGGTAGGGTGAGTGCCTCGGTATTCTTCTTTTTGGGTATTGATGAACAACATGTATCTGTAATAGCTTTGTTAAACATTGCCAAGAAGTTTTCCAATTGTGTCACTGTTGTTATATTGTTTATTTCATTTATTGTTAAATTTTTCTCTGATTTTATTTGGTTCAAGTTATTATGGAACAATACCCAGTTTGCCTTTTTAGTGTTGTATATTCTTGTGGTTCTTTTGACACTCACCCCGATTGCTTTTTTAAGCTTGATTTGAAAGCTTATCCCGCTGTGGTCAGCGCACGTAAGGTTAGCTATAACTCTCCAGTCCTCCACCAAGTCCAGCAGATCAGTAGTGCAGGCCGACACGTCTACGAAGCTGGTGTAGTGCTTACCGCCACGAACGGTGTCGAAGGTTGGGGTATCTCCGCTGTTAAGTATATGAAGGCCCAGCTCGTGAATTGTCCCGGCCAGCTCGTCGCCCCTGCGGTCGATTGTAGGACTTCCCCACCAGGTGCTCTTTGCATTCGAATCGCCTCCGATTATGAGCCTCCGTGTGAAGGTATTGGCGATCTTCCTGAGATGGTCCAGGTAGGGTTCGATAGGCTGGTCTGGTTCGAAATAATATGAAGCCATAGTGAGCTTCCATTTCTTAGTACTCACGCTCACCACAACGATGTTATTAGTGGTGAGCTCCGGATGTTGAGTAACGTCCAGGTTAGGGTCAAAGACAGCGATGGCTGCCTTGACCGTACCCCCGTTGGTGTTTTGAAAAATTCGGACCCCCCGGTATGACTTCATATTACTCGTCCCACCGACGTAGGGCTCCTGGACCAGCGCCACTGCCGCTTTCCTATAAGTCGCTTCTACCATGAGCTCTTCGGTAGCTAGTTTGCTGCGCTGGAGATTGCATTGGAGCACCTGGTGTGGATGAGTGTTCTCCTGGGTGCCCTCAGCAATACGCAATAGACATGCGCGCTATCGCATCTCGCTTCTTGCGTATGGGGCACTCGTTACTGAAGGCGTTATGACCGTTCCGCTCGAGCCTTGCCGCTGTGCAGTTTCTGCATGTCGGATCAGTTCCCGCAAGCCACTCCGAGCATTGTGCCCTGAGATGCGGACCTCCACAGTGACTGCAAAGGTCCGCTGGGGCTTCACAGAATCTCTTAGTATGGCCGTAGACTAAGCATCTTGAGCACTGGATTAGCGGTGATTGGTCATATACCCGGACGCGTTGCAAGTCAATATAGACCGCTCCGGCGTCGACTGCCCTCTTCCAGATTGCTGGGGATGCACAAAGAACTATGTGGTTGGTATGCGGGTTGCGGGCTTTCCTTTTATATTTAATCTGGAACCTGTCTTCTTCAGGCTTGAGGTCGTGGAATATTCCGGGGTTTTGCCTCCTAAAGGCCTTGACAACCTCCTCATCCGTGTTAACCGTGAGTACGTCTGCGAGTCTCAGGAGGGGATCCCTGTTCTGGACTTCTTCCACGACTAGGTTCCTTCCAGATGATTCGAGCCTTTGTTTTATCTTGTCTCTGTCCTCTTCTGTTCTACAGCTCATTATCAATTTCCTATCTTTGCCTTTGCGGGTCCTTTCTACCTTGATCCATCCCTCCTTGGCGTTGACCGCCTCTCGAACTTTCGCAAGCACTTGGTCACCCGTATCGTTCTCATCTTGCGACTTGACTACCACGGAGTGTAGTGCGTTCTGCGGAGGGAGGTGTGGGGCGGATCTGACCGCTGCTGTTTCCGCGTACGTTTTAGTGCAGAGTTGTTGGTGTTGTTGTTCCATTTTCTCCTTTAATTCGTCTATCTTTTTGCCATTTTCGGTGAGTAACCGGCTCTGCTCTTTCAGCTGCTCCATTATTCGACTATTTTCTTCGGAGGCTTCGTTTTGGGTCGTCTTCTCGGGGGTTGTCAAAGCCACTGGGGATGCGGAGGCATCACTGGTCTTTTTAAGCTTTTTTATTTCAACCTCCCCCTCTTTGACGAGCTGAAAAAGTTTTTCAACTGCCTCCAGGACATTTGTCTTGATATCGGTCCTAATATTCTTGGAGTTGTTGATATTCGTCTTCGCCTTCATCAGGCTTGCCCTGGCTTCAGCAACACGGGTTTTTATAACCTGCCTTGGCAGGATGTCTGCCTCCGTCTTGCCAGTGGTTGGAGTCAGGTTAGGCGAGTCCGCTCCAGACACCTCAAAAATTTCCACGCTACGTCTGACATTGGACGTGAGCGTTTGTGTCTTTGGAGGGGAGCTCCTGAGCTGAATGATTTGCTCCCTTGGTGGAGATTTCTCCATGTCTTTATTTAGCTTAGCCGGTGTCCTGGATAGCATGGTCGGAGGGAAACGTCAAGGAAATATAAAATGCTCAGTAAGACAAGTGTGCACAGTGTAAAAGGTGTGCACAAGAAGTAAAAAAAAATAAGTTGTATAAATAGTCTTAAAATAATAAAATAAAACACAAAGAAAAACAATAATAAAATAAAACACAAAGAAAGACAATAGTCAAAACAGGAAACCTGTTTGTCTGTGCTAATCTGCAGTCGTAAGAAGAAGCAGTCCAATTCGACTTTACAGAGCCTTATTAAGACACAATACACGATAATATTTCATAAAAATTTAAAGAAATTTTTATCTCTATGTAGAGCCTGTCTTCAATAGGATTTTGTTGTAAAAATCAGTTCTAATACTAACACTAAAGCCCAAGAATCCGGGTCCTCAAGAAAATTTTGTCTAGGACTCTTAGTTTTCAATTTAAAGTCAAATAACTTTTTGTCTCTATGTAGAGTCGTTCTTTCGTATTGAACGGATAGATCTCCTCGAGCCCTTTCAGATGATACCAAACTCGGTGCAGTCACCACAAGGGGTTTCGGAGATATCTTGTTTCAAAAATCTGGTTTTTTTGCCACAATGGCAACCAAAAGTGGTTATAAAGGGATATCTTCGAAACCACTGGTCCAAACACAGTCGTGTTTGGGCTTTTCGGAACTGGCTCGATGAGACCTATCCGCTGAAGTGGTTTTCAGGCTGAAAATTTTCGACCCCAGGAAAACGCCTGAAAAGTATTCTATTCTATAGTCCTTAATCGGCCAATATGGACGCCGAAAACTCCGGTCTTCTACGGCTGTCCGTTCGGAAGTTATGTAGAAAAGAATATTTTGCAAGATGGCCGCGCAGCTGTCAAAAGTGATTTTTGATTACGAATAACTTCCTTCTGGAAAGCCGCAGACACCCCGTGTTTGGGTTCCCTGAACTCGCCCTGAGCTCAGCTATCCGCTGAAACCGCTTTCAGGATCCTGAAAATTTTTTGGTCCAAAATGCATGAAAGTGAGGGACACGAAAGACTGTGTGCCCTGGACCAATATTGTGAAAACCGCAACTTTCTACGCTAAGCGGCTCCGGAGATATTGCGGTTTGAAGAAAAACAAAATGGCCGCCGAACTGTCAAACGTGTTACTAAATTGACTATAACTTCGGAACCCCTTATCGCAGGAAGTCGGGGTTTTGGATCTGCAGTTGGGCGTCACCTCAGCTACCTCCTAAAAGCGGTTTAAGCACAAAAAACCTCAGCTGGCTGAATCCTCCTGAAAACCCTCTGGGCTCAAATAATAAATAATAATATACTCTGGACCGAAAATCCGAGTTTCGTCGGCCCAGTGGTTCCGGAGATATTACAGTCTGAAATTTTTAACCAAAAGAACCAAAATGGCGGATTTTGCAAAATCCGCCAATCTGGGAGATATAATGCCCGAGTTTGGGCTTAAACAGGACCGGCTGGGCTATTAAAACACAAATACAACATAAAATTTTGGATTTTACGTATATTTAAAGATTTATTTAAGAAAAACACTAAAAAATCGATAACTTTGTCACTATTTGTCAAAAAATTTTGAAAAAAATGTCTAAATATTCTAGAAATGAATGCCTATGTTGCTGTAATAATTTAAAAATTTTTAATTAATATTTTAATGTAAAAGGAACCAAAAGTGTGTTTTTACCGGTTTTTCAGTGCTTTTTCATGAACGGCTAAACTGAAAATTATGAAAGTAAAAACTTAGAATCAACTAATGAGCGCGCAACAGGCTGCAGTTGTAGTTCTTCGAATTTCGTCTTGGATCCAGAGATATAGATGTCGAAATTTGCGATATTCAATTGGCGATATAAAATCAGCCAGTCTCGTTAAAATTCTAAAATAAGTTACACTCGCCTTTAATAACGGTGGTCTTGATTGGTGCCAACTTTCGTGCCGATATCTTCAGTGGTTCCGTTTTTTCAGTGCACGTGGTTTTCAGGAAATCCTGAATATCTCGTCAATCCTTGGGGTTTGATCGACCGAGATGGGTCCAGATGGTGGGGGACCAGATTGTCCACAGGATGGTGAAGAAAAATTTTTGGGTCGTCGATCTTGTTTCGGCAGCGTTTGAGTTTTAAACTTTATCACGTTTCACATAACCTCACAGAACACAGTTTTTTCGGGATAACTTTTCAGGCACTGATCACAATTTAAATTTTATTGCGGCACTTTGTGGGGCTCGGTTTTGCGCACCCAATGATACTTCACACGTTACGATAGCTGCAGAAAAACCTATTTTAAGTGAATTTTTTGTGAAGAGCGCGTGGTTTTTCGTGCCTCACTGCTCGGCTGACCGAGTGCAACTGGGTTTTTTTTTTTTTTTTTTTTTTTTTTTTTTTTTTGTTGAGGCAGGAGTGGGAAATCCCCACGGACACCCCGGCTGTCTCACAGTCTCACGGAGATCATGAGACAGTCGAGGTAGTGTGGGACTCGAACCCACTAAAACCCACTCCTGCCCTGCCAGTGTCCCTCTGCTGTAAGCTTGCAGAGACCTTCATAATCTTATTTAGTTTGAGGCGCCCAGAGGCGGCCGGAGAGACACATTCAGTGCGGTCAGATAATGACGATTTGCGTATCCGTAAATTTTACAATAATTATCAATACTTGAATCCGAACAGTTATTTACAATATTATCTTTTCTTTTGGTTGTTTTATCAAGGTTGTATTTATATGTCAATTTTACTAATTGTTTTGTTGCTTCTATTAATGTTACTAACTCTTATCTCTTAATATTTCTATTTTAAACTTTCCAAATTTTACTACTTCTACTGCTTTTTAACATTTTAACCCTTTATTTTTACCCTCAAGTAATCTTATGCTGATCACTCATCCCTGTATACTTAATATACGGTATAGTATCAGTTTTGGGTCCAACACAACTTGACGATTCCACTAAAGTTGACTTAAGAACCTGTATAATTGTAGCCACTTTCTCATGAAAGTGGCTCCAGTTACTCCCCTCCATTAAGCCAACCCCAGCGGTTCGCTCAATGCGGCTGCTATCTGGTTGTGTTGGACAGGTTTTTACTGAGCAGGAAGTGGGGCCACCCAGAACTTTAGCAATAAGCAATTGCTGCTCTGGCGAATGTGTCCCACTTCCTGCGAATCGGGCATTCATTGCTGAAAGCGTTGTGCTCAGCGGCTCCCAGTTTGGCTCTGGTACAGTTAACGCACGCCGCCGCCGTGCCGACCTGCTTTGCAGTGCAATCCGCTCTAAGATGCGGGCCACCACAGTGACTACACAGGTCGGCGGGTTCCGAGCACAGGCGTTTCCCGTGCCCGAAAGCCAGGCAGCGGGTGCACTGCACCAGAGGAGTCTGGTCCTCAACGCGCACTCGTTGGAGGTCAATGCGCAGCTTGCCCCCCTCGAGTGCGCGCCTCCAGATAGCAGGGGATACGCTGAGCACAACGCTATTGACGTGTGGGTTTCGGCACTTCTTTTTATAACGGATCGCCATCCTGTCCTCCCCGCCGTCGAGGCCGCAGAAGATCTCCCGGTTCTGGTTCCTAAGGGCTGTCAGCAACTCTTCGTCGCTGTGCACTACAAGCACCTCCTTAAGAACCAGAAGCGGGTCCCGATTCTTTACATCCTCGACGACGAGGTCCTCTCCGACCGCCCGCAGACGCTCCCTCACCTTTCGCCTCTCACTCTCCGTCGCACACCCCACAATAATCTTTTTGTCTTTTGCTTTCCGCACGCGCTCAACCCGCACCCAGCCCTCCTTCGCGTCCACCGCTTTCCTGACCTTTTCCAGGACTTGGTCCCCCGTATCCATCTCGTCCGCGGAGGAGACAACCACGGAGTGCAGCGTCGTACGCTCCAGGGCTTGAGTCCCGGTATGGCGACGTGTCGTTGACGCAACACTCGCGTAGGTTGCCACCCCCACGCCCTCCCTACTGGCCAGGCTGTCTCGGAGTTTATCCATCTTCTCGGAGTGGTCTTTCAACTCCGAGATGTGCTCCTTGAGGGTGTTGAGGAGCTCAGTCTGGCCAGCAAGAATCTCGACAGAAACGGGCGAGGAACCACGGACAACGGTGGACGCGGCGGTAGTCGGCTCTGGTACGGTCACAGCTGCTGCGGTGGCGGTGGCGGTCCGCTCAAGCTCCGCGTCCTCGACCAGTTCGAAGAGCCGGTCTAGGGCCTCCAGCACTGCATTTTTAATATTGGTCTTGAGATTGCGAGAGCTGCCCAGACTCTGCTTCGCCTTCTCTAGGCACGCTCTCGCCTCCTCAAGACGGTTGCAAGGCTCGGTTACAGTCCCCTCGAGCGATCTGGTTTCGGCCACAGGACGCGGGCGCCCCTTTGGCGTGGCGAAGACTTCAATGGGGTCAGGAGGGGAGGCGTCCTCGAAGGAGATCCGCCTCATCACCCGCTCATGACTCAACAAGGGGAGCAACAAATCCCCATAGGATCCACCCGACGACTGCTCTTCATACAGACCGTCGTGAGGATCGGGGGTGCCCATCGGGGTGCAGTCAGACATACCCTTGTACAAAGAGTGTCGTGAAGGTCTGGTTACTGTGGAAAAGGAGAGTTTCATGGAACACTGGCTGTCCCTGTAAGGGGGGGACGATACAAATAATATTAAGTATTAATCAATATAAATGATGCTTCCAATTTAATAATTAGTGTTGTTAAAATTCGTCACTACTACGTTCCTGTAAAGGGGGAACACAGCTTAAATAAAATTATTATTTTAAAAGTCCAAGTAAAAGATAAAATGTTCCCTTGCCGCACAATAAGCGTGTGTCGATTCTAAGGATTAAAATAGACGTCACAAACACACTAAAAATAAAGTTTTTGTTGAAAAATTCTAAATCGTCTGTTTTTAGACGTGTAGTCAGCCCTGTCCGCGCTAATCCAGTTTTTAGTAGTCGTGGCACTCAATGGAAACAATTTTGCGAAGAAAAATTTTTTGACAAAAATATGTTTCTACTCCTACCTATAGGCCAATGGGCGGGTGGGTGGGGAAAATTTTTTGCGAGCTAGCCGGTCGTGCGAGGTATCGATAGATCGGGCTCAGCGCGGGCTAGTCGAATATGAAATAAAATTTTTTATAACAAGAGACAAAATTTTGAGTTATGGCCGAAAAACCAGTTTTTTAAGTGAAATTTAGTGTTTTTCACCCCCACTCCGGAACCAGGGCCACGGAAAGCGGTTCTGGTCACTGGAATAATTGAGGGCGGTGGCTGAGACTATTTTAAATTTGAAACGGTGAATTTAGATTAAAAACTGGCGAAGTTATCGAATTAAATGTGTTGGAATTTTGAAGAAAATCGAAAAATTGCGGAATAAGGGTTAGGGTTGAAATTTAGGGGATGCGATTAGTGTCAAATGATAGGCGTCCGCCTTTTTAGGTCTATTGAGCTGAAAACAGCTTCAAAATCGCACTTATAGTTACAAAGTTATCGATACTTTTCTAAAAATCCTTATCCGGTATATCAATTTCTGGACTTAGTCGAAATTTTGAAAAAATGAAGGGAAATTTTTTGCGAGCTAGCCGGTCGTGCGAGGTATCGATAGATCGGGCTCAGCGCGGGCTAGTCGAATATGAAATAAAATTTTTTATAACAAGAGACAAAATTTTGAGTTATGGCCGAAAAACCAGTTTTTTAAGTGAAATTTAGTGTTTTTCACCCCCACTCCGGAACCAGGGCCACGGAAAGCGGTTCTGGTCACTGGAATAATTGAGGGCGGTGGCTGAGACTATTTTAAATTTGAAACGGTGAATTTAGATTAAAAACTGGCGAAGTTATCGAATTAAATGTGTTGGAATTTTGAAGAAAATCGAAAAATTGCGGAATAAGGGTTAGGGTTGAAATTTAGGGGATGCGATTAGTGTCAAATGATAGGCGTCCGCCTTTTTAGGTCTATTGAGCTGAAAACAGCTTCAAAATCGCACTTATAGTTACAAAGTTATCGATACTTTTCTAAAAATCCTTATCCGGTATATCAATTTCTGGACTTAGTCGAAATTTTGAAAAAATGAAGGGAAATTTTTTGCGAGCTAGCCGGTCGTGCGAGGTATCGATAGATCGGGCTCAGCGCGGGCTAGTCGAATATGAAATAAAATTTTTTATAACAAGAGACAAAATTTTGAGTTATGGCCGAAAAACCAGTTTTTTAAGTGAAATTTAGTGTTTTTCACCCCCACTCCGGAACCAGGGCCACGGAAAGCGGTTCTGGTCACTGGAATAATTGAGGGCGGTGGCTGAGACTATTTTAAATTTGAAACGGTGAATTTAGATTAAAAACTGGCGAAGTTATCGAATTAAATGTGTTGGAATTTTGAAGAAAATCGAAAAAATGCGGAATAAGGGTTAGGGTTGAAATTTAGGGGATGCGATTAGTGTCAAATGATAGGCGTCCGCCTTTTTAGGTCTATTGAGCTGAAAACAGCTTCAAAATCGCACTTATAGTTACAAAGTTATCGATACTTTTCTAAAAATCCTTATCCGGTATATCAATTTCTGGACTTAGTCGAAATTTTGAAAAAATGAAGGGAAATTTTTTGCGAGCTAGCCGGTCGTGCGAGGTATCGATAGATCGGGCTCAGCGCGGGCTAGTCGAATATGAAATAAAATTTTTTATAACAAGAGACAAAATTTTGAGTTATGGCCGAAAAACCAGTTTTTTAAGTGAAATTTAGTGTTTTTCACCCCCACTCCGGAACCAGGGCCACGGAAAGCGGTTCTGGTCACTGGAATAATTGAGGGCGGTGGCTGAGACTATTTTAAATTTGAAACGGTGAATTTAGATTAAAAACTGGCGAAGTTATCGAATTAAATGTGTTGGAATTTTGAAGAAAATCGAAAAAATGCGGAATAAGGGTTAGGGTTGAAATTTAGGGGATGCGATTAGTGTCAAATGATAGGCGTCCGCCTTTTTAGGTCTATTGAGCTGAAAACAGCTTCAAAATCGCACTTATAGTTACAAAGTTATCGATACTTTTCTAAAAATCCTTATCCGGTATATCAATTTCTGGACTTAGTCGAAATTTTGAAAAAATGAAGGGAAATTTTTTGCGAGCTAGCCGGTCGTGCGAGGTATCGATAGATCGGGCTCAGCGCGGGCTAGTCGAATATGAAATAAAATTTTTTATAACAAGAGACAAAATTTTGAGTTATGGCCGAAAAACCAGTTTTTTAAGTGAAATTTAGTGTTTTTCACCCCCACTCCGGAACCAGGGCCACGGAAAGCGGTTCTGGTCACTGGAATAATTGAGGGCGGTGGCTGAGACTATTTTAAATTTGAAACGGTGAATTTAGATTAAAAACTGGCGAAGTTATCGAATTAAATGTGTTGGAATTTTGAAGAAAATCGAAAAAATGCGGAATAAGGGTTAGGGTTGAAATTTAGGGGATGCGATTAGTGTCAAATGATAGGCGTCCGCCTTTTTAGGTCTATTGAGCTGAAAACAGCTTCAAAATCGCACTTATAGTTACAAAGTTATCGATACTTTTCTAAAAATCCTTATCCGGTATATCAATTTCTGGACTTAGTCGAAATTTTGAAAAAATGAAGGGAAATTTTTTGCGAGCTAGCCGGTCGTGCGAGGTATCGATAGATCGGGCTCAGCGCGGGCTAGTCGAATATGAAATAAAATTTTTTATAACAAGAGACAAAATTTTGAGTTATGGCCGAAAAACCAGTTTTTTAAGTGAAATTTAGTGTTTTTCACCCCCACTCCGGAACCAGGGCCACGGAAAGCGGTTCTGGTCACTGGAATAATTGAGGGCGGTGGCTGAGACTATTTTAAATTTGAAACGGTGAATTTAGATTAAAAACTGGCGAAGTTATCGAATTAAATGTGTTGGAATTTTGAAGAAAATCGAAAAATTGCGGAATAAGGGTTAGGGTTGAAATTTAGGGGATGCGATTAGTGTCAAATGATAGGCGTCCGCCTTTTTAGGTCTATTGAGCTGAAAACAGCTTCAAAATCGCACTTATAGTTACAAAGTTATCGATACTTTTCTAAAAATCCTTATCCGGTATATCAATTTCTGGACTTAGTCGAAATTTTGAAAAAATGAAGGGAAATTTTTTGCGAGCTAGCCGGTCGTGCGAGGTATCGATAGATCGGGCTCAGCGCGGGCTAGTCGAATATGAAATAAAATTTTTTATAACAAGAGACAAAATTTTGAGTTATGGCCGAAAAACCAGTTTTTTAAGTGAAATTTAGTGTTTTTCACCCCCACTCCGGAACCAGGGCCACGGAAAGCGGTTCTGGTCACTGGAATAATTGAGGGCGGTGGCTGAGACTATTTTAAATTTGAAACGGTGAATTTAGATTAAAAACTGGCGAAGTTATCGAATTAAATGTGTTGGAATTTTGAAGAAAATCGAAAAATTGCGGAATAAGGGTTAGGGTTGAAATTTAGGGGATGCGATTAGTGTCAAATGATAGGCGTCCGCCTTTTTAGGTCTATTGAGCTGAAAACAGCTTCAAAATCGCACTTATAGTTACAAAGTTATCGATACTTTTCTAAAAATCCTTATCCGGTATATCAATTTCTGGACTTAGTCGAAATTTTGAAAAAATGAAGGGAAATTTTTTGCGAGCTAGCCGGTCGTGCGAGGTATCGATAGATCGGGCTCAGCGCGGGCTAGTCGAATATGAAATAAAATTTTTTATAACAAGAGACAAAATTTTGAGTTATGGCCGAAAAACCAGTTTTTTAAGTGAAATTTAGTGTTTTTCACCCCCACTCCGGAACCAGGGCCACGGAAAGCGGTTCTGGTCACTGGAATAATTGAGGGCGGTGGCTGAGACTATTTTAAATTTGAAACGGTGAATTTAGATTAAAAACTGGCGAAGTTATCGAATTAAATGTGTTGGAATTTTGAAGAAAATCGAAAAAATGCGGAATAAGGGTTAGGGTTGAAATTTAGGGGATGCGATTAGTGTCAAATGATAGGCGTCCGCCTTTTTAGGTCTATTGAGCTGAAAACAGCTTCAAAATCGCACTTATAGTTACAAAGTTATCGATACTTTTCTAAAAATCCTTATCCGGTATATCAATTTCTGGACTTAGTCGAAATTTTGAAAAAATGAAGGGAAATTTTTTGCGAGCTAGCCGGTCGTGCGAGGTATCGATAGATCGGGCTCAGCGCGGGCTAGTCGAATATGAAATAAAATTTTTTATAACAAGAGACAAAATTTTGAGTTATGGCCGAAAAACCAGTTTTTTAAGTGAAATTTAGTGTTTTTCACCCCCACTCCGGAACCAGGGCCACGGAAAGCGGTTCTGGTCACTGGAATAATTGAGGGCGGTGGCTGAGACTATTTTAAATTTGAAACGGTGAATTTAGATTAAAAACTGGCGAAGTTATCGAATTAAATGTGTTGGAATTTTGAAGAAAATCGAAAAATTGCGGAATAAGGGTTAGGGTTGAAATTTAGGGGATGCGATTAGTGTCAAATGATAGGCGTCCGCCTTTTTAGGTCTATTGAGCTGAAAACAGCTTCAAAATCGCACTTATAGTTACAAAGTTATCGATACTTTTCTAAAAATCCTTATCCGGTATATCAATTTCTGGACTTAGTCGAAATTTTGAAAAAATGAAGGGAAATTTTTTGCGAGCTAGCCGGTCGTGCGAGGTATCGATAGATCGGGCTCAGCGCGGGCTAGTCGAATATGAAATAAAATTTTTTATAACAAGAGACAAAATTTTGAGTTATGGCCGAAAAACCAGTTTTTTAAGTGAAATTTAGTGTTTTTCACCCCCACTCCGGAACCAGGGCCACGGAAAGCGGTTCTGGTCACTGGAATAATTGAGGGCGGTGGCTGAGACTATTTTAAATTTGAAACGGTGAATTTAGATTAAAAACTGGCGAAGTTATCGAATTAAATGTGTTGGAATTTTGAAGAAAATCGAAAAATTGCGGAATAAGGGTTAGGGTTGAAATTTAGGGGATGCGATTAGTGTCAAATGATAGGCGTCCGCCTTTTTAGGTCTATTGAGCTGAAAACAGCTTCAAAATCGCACTTATAGTTACAAAGTTATCGATACTTTTCTAAAAATCCTTATCCGGTATATCAATTTCTGGACTTAGTCGAAATTTTGAAAAAATGAAGGGAAATTTTTTGCGAGCTAGCCGGTCGTGCGAGGTATCGATAGATCGGGCTCAGCGCGGGCTAGTCGAATATGAAATAAAATTTTTTATAACAAGAGACAAAATTTTGAGTTATGGCCGAAAAACCAGTTTTTTAAGTGAAATTTAGTGTTTTTCACCCCCACTCCGGAACCAGGGCCACGGAAAGCGGTTCTGGTCACTGGAATAATTGAGGGCGGTGGCTGAGACTATTTTAAATTTGAAACGGTGAATTTAGATTAAAAACTGGCGAAGTTATCGAATTAAATGTGTTGGAATTTTGAAGAAAATCGAAAAATTGCGGAATAAGGGTTAGGGTTGAAATTTAGGGGATGCGATTAGTGTCAAATGATAGGCGTCCGCCTTTTTAGGTCTATTGAGCTGAAAACAGCTTCAAAATCGCACTTATAGTTACAAAGTTATCGATACTTTTCTAAAAATCCTTATCCGGTATATCAATTTCTGGACTTAGTCGAAATTTTGAAAAAATGAAGGGAAATTTTTTGCGAGCTAGCCGGTCGTGCGAGGTATCGATAGATCGGGCTCAGCGCGGGCTAGTCGAATATGAAATAAAATTTTTTATAACAAGAGACAAAATTTTGAGTTATGGCCGAAAAACCAGTTTTTTAAGTGAAATTTAGTGTTTTTCACCCCCACTCCGGAACCAGGGCCACGGAAAGCGGTTCTGGTCACTGGAATAATTGAGGGCGGTGGCTGAGACTATTTTAAATTTGAAACGGTGAATTTAGATTAAAAACTGGCGAAGTTATCGAATTAAATGTGTTGGAATTTTGAAGAAAATCGAAAAATTGCGGAATAAGGGTTAGGGTTGAAATTTAGGGGATGCGATTAGTGTCAAATGATAGGCGTCCGCCTTTTTAGGTCTATTGAGCTGAAAACAGCTTCAAAATCGCACTTATAGTTACAAAGTTATCGATACTTTTCTAAAAATCCTTATCCGGTATATCAATTTCTGGACTTAGTCGAAATTTTGAAAAAATGAAGGGAAATTTTTTGCGAGCTAGCCGGTCGTGCGAGGTATCGATAGATCGGGCTCAGCGCGGGCTAGTCGAATATGAAATAAAATTTTTTATAACAAGAGACAAAATTTTGAGTTATGGCCGAAAAACCAGTTTTTTAAGTGAAATTTAGTGTTTTTCACCCCCACTCCGGAACCAGGGCCACGGAAAGCGGTTCTGGTCACTGGAATAATTGAGGGCGGTGGCTGAGACTATTTTAAATTTGAAACGGTGAATTTAGATTAAAAACTGGCGAAGTTATCGAATTAAATGTGTTGGAATTTTGAAGAAAATCGAAAAATGCGGAATAAGGGTTAGGGTTGAAATTTAGGGGATGCGATTAGTGTCAAATGATAGGCGTCCGCCTTTTTAGGTCTATTGAGCTGAAAACAGCTTCAAAATCGCACTTATAGTTACAAAGTTATCGATACTTTTCTAAAAATCCTTATCCGGTATATCAATTTCTGGACTTAGTCGAAATTTTGAAAAAATGAAGGGAAATTTTTTGCGAGCTAGCCGGTCGTGCGAGGTATCGATAGATCGGGCTCAGCGCGGGCTAGTCGAATATGAAATAAAATTTTTTATAACAAGAGACAAAATTTTGAGTTATGGCCGAAAAACCAGTTTTTTAAGTGAAATTTAGTGTTTTTCACCCCCACTCCGGAACCAGGGCCACGGAAAGCGGTTCTGGTCACTGGAATAATTGAGGGCGGTGGCTGAGACTATTTTAAATTTGAAACGGTGAATTTAGATTAAAAACTGGCGAAGTTATCGAATTAAATGTGTTGGAATTTTGAAGAAAATCGAAAAAATGCGGAATAAGGGTTAGGGTTGAAATTTAGGGGATGCGATTAGTGTCAAATGATAGGCGTCCGCCTTTTTAGGTCTATTGAGCTGAAAACAGCTTCAAAATCGCACTTATAGTTACAAAGTTATCGATACTTTTCTAAAAATCCTTATCCGGT